>RCIC01000009.1:5062500-5105000 GCA_018883505.1 Ceratosolen fusciceps
CAGATTAAAAATCTCTGTGAATCACCTAATGATGATCGTAAAATTAAAGGTCTCTCATCGATAATGGACAAGACTAAACAAGGAAAGGAGAGCAAAGAAGGGAGGGAATAGGGCACGGCTCTGTCTTCGGTAAGATGGAGGACCTAAGGAAGAAAAGAGGAGTATCGCCCCCGGAGGATTTGTCAGGGACGCGTGATCGACCATTGTTTACGATGGGTTCCACAAATTGTTTTACGATCCGGCACTTTTTCACTTCGCCATCGTAGGAACCTTCCACCCCCCTCCCGCCCTCCAGCCGCGGTAGTGCTCCGGTCATTCGAAGAAATACCGGAATTAATTGTCGCTCTCTGCTTCAATTATTGTTTTACAAGTAGACCGCGCGCTCCATCTTTAGCTCGATGATCCAAAGCTCTGGAGACCCTGGCTTCAGGTAGAGCAGTTTTTCATCTTTTTTACTCGTCGGAGTAAGTGAGCGCACGCGCTTGCGCGCGAAAGACCGACAGGGACGGAACTGGGGACTCCGGGAGCGACGGGAGCGTCTGGTCCCCGGAAAAAGCATTTCCCTGTCAGATTTAGAGCGAGTACCGAGTTCCACTTATGTAGATTATTTCCTAGCAAAAAATTCAGTGATCCAGACAATTAATGCTGAGCGGTTCAGTAAGAGTCGCGAGCCACGATCGATGAAGACAATAATAAACAATGTGCTGGCGCTATATTATGTATATGTATATATATATATATATATATTTGGTTTTTTTTTTGCTTTTTTTTATTAATAAAAAACTTCAAGGATTTCGGACCTAAGGGACGGAAGGTGCCGAAAGTATAGGGGATAATTTTGGTTTTATGGGAACGCGCGGTAAAGTACAAAGCCAACTTGATTCACACGCGGCTATTCATTCTCCTTCTTCGAGTTCCTTCCTCTATTTCTCTCTCGCTCCTCTTCGTCGTTTACCCCCTCCCCCCTCTCCGCCCCCCGTCTCTCAACCCCACCATCCCACCCCACTGTCGCCACACCGACCGATATCCCCTCTCCCGCGTTCTCCTCCTTCCCGGCCGTCGACGCGCCCCCTTCCCACCCCCTTTACTTATTTATCATGCAGGCCCCTCCCCGCGACCCGTCGCCCCCACGATCTCCCCGTCCGTCCCCCGCCGACGCCGCCGTCGTGCCGTCGTACCGTTGTGCCGTCGACCGAGTACTCGCCGCCTCCCATTTACGGTCGCGCGGAAATCAAAAATGATATTGAACGTCGATCGCTAGTAATATCCGCCGATACGTGTCCCATTAGGTGCTATCGCGTAGAAGCTCACCCCGTCTCTGTCTCTCTCTCTCTCTCTCTCTCTCTTACTCTTACTCTTCCGCTCTCTATCTCCGATTTCAATAAGAGATTATTGTTCTTTGTTGGCGCTACCACCTCGAAGAGTCCCGCTGCTCTCTTTCACATGGACTCGGAGCTTAAAAATCGACCGGGAGAATATACTTCTCCTCCGTCCAGTCATCTTGCCAAGCTCCACAGTAGCATCACACGTATTTGCAATTTACTTCCGATTATTATATACTCCCTTTTATACTTGAACCCTCGGCATTATTCTCCTCCGGCTCGTCTCTCAACTTCGCCGCCGCGTATCTTATCCCCGTACCCCACCCCGAGAACCTAACCCCTAGCAGGCACTTCGATCCTCCTCCTCCTCCTTTTCTTATTTTGTCCACCCACTGCTCGTCCCGTCGACCAACGCTTACCACCACCACCACCGATGCTTTATAAGAGAAATTACTAATAACTAATTCACTAACCCGGCAACACGAACACCTCATCCTCATCAATAACTACATTCCAACCAAAATACAAGTCACTAGTGACTTATCCTCCACCCTCCGAATAACCCATCACCCATCACCCACCATTCCCAGCCATTCCTTAAAAAACTTAAAACACACTTTTACGTTGAGAAAAATAACAAAGGCCCGTACTCTTTGAAACAGTGTAATTATAATAGAGCGGAGAGACTGAAGGTTATACTGAAATTAACTGTCGCTATATAGAGGCCTATTATCCGTCATATAAATCATTGCAATAAATATTCTACTACGGTCTTCGCGTTGCATAATTATATTTAAAATCGATTCTGGTTACCAAACGTCTTTTCTATACGCGATCCAAGTCGATCCAAGTCGATGCAGCCCACAAAGAGCACCCACACGCATACGAATATAGAAAGCTGCACGAGCTACGGACCGAGAGGCGTTGCGTGTGTTAGTTAGGTGCCGCCTAACAGCCGCCTTGAAATGAGCATTAAAATTTTCTTCATATAAGACTTCTTTGAGACTCCTATATAAGAGCCAATGAAAGCGAAGCAAATGAAATCCTCAACACCGAGCACATTACTTTTGCTTTTCCCTACCGATCAATTTAACCATCAACCATCTACGAAGCTTCTCGTCCAATCGTTATCAAATTCCTGTTAATTTAAACTACTTCCGTTATTTTTGTTATTATTTATCAGTTAATGAACTCCGTCTATGACTCTGACAGTCCTTAACACTCGATTCACTTGCAGTCGATATAAAATACATAATGGTTTACTTCCCCGAATGCGAAAGGCTTATTTCAATAGTTATAACCTCGTATTGGAAGCTCCGGTTAGTTAAAAAGTCAAGGGTGAAAAATATATAATAGGTAATAATGAGAAATGAGAAAATGACATTTAATTTCAATTTCCGATGTCGTTTGATGGGGGGAGGGGATTATTAACGTATCTGATATCGCAGTCCTGCGTCGGCCAGAAATGTCGGATTTATAAAATACAAGTGCATGAGTAAATCATAAAAAGGTCGGTCAACGGGGGCCACGGGATGTCGAAGGTGGACGAGAGAAAAATAGAGAGAGAGGGAGAGGGAGAGAGAGAGAGAGGGAGAGAGAGAGAGAGAGAAATAGAGAGAGAGGGAGAGAGAGAGAGGGAGAGAGAGAGAGAGAGAGAGAGAGAGAGAGAGAGTGTGTGTGTCGGAGGCAAAGGAGAGCGAAAATAAAGGGTAGCCGTAAAATAAGGAAGGTGCGAAGAAAGGTGGATGTGTGAGATCGAGTGGAAGAATGGCGTGTCAGAGGAAGCAAGGAGGCGATCAAGAATCACGTAATTTGTTTCTTTTATTTGGCGTGAAAGGCGTCCGACAGCCAATAGACCGGTCGAGAACGGCTTTGCAATAAAGGCCGGACTGCTGCTTCGGTCAACCTGGGAGAGGATTCTTGGCTAAATAATAACGCACGCAATTCCAGGGAGAGAGAGAGAGAGAGAGAGAGAGAGAGAGAGAGGAGCTGCGCTAATTGAGACGTTTTCGAATTGCCTTTCGGTGGTTATTCGGTGGACAAAGACTCTCCTATGTCAGCCAGCCAACCGACTAGCCCTGGCTCGGGAAATTCGCGAAAACCCTCGATACCTCATGTGTGCGACTCTGTATTCGACTCCGAAATCGGTGGGATTAATAAGGTTATTGGGTTGTGGAGGGACACAACTTGGACAAATGAATCCAAATGACTCGGCCATGTTTTATTCTCTCTCTCTCTCTCAGTTTGAGTGAGTGAGAAAGAGAGAGAGAGAGAGAGAGAGACAGAGAGAGAGAGCAAGTCCTCCTCCTCATCTCGCTCCCCGTCCCCCTACTCGTCGTACCGCGCCGTGCATTCGTGCCTAAGTGGACTCCTACTTTCCAAACAACTATCGATTTTGAGTCGAGGTAAAAGCTACCGCTCTTACGCATTTTCATCTTTTATCTTTCTCCGCTCCTTCGTCTTCCTCCTCCGGCCATTCTGGCTGCTTTGGTCTCGGAGGCCGAGCGGTCCTATAAAAGCTGTCTTATTACTTCAAAATTACAGCGTTTCCAGCCGACACTTCTTTTATCTTTTTCTTCTCTTTTTACCCTCCCCCTCCCTCGCCGCAACCATATACGTCCTTACACATCCCTCTTCGGTCCCTCCCACGGCGTGCACACGTACACGCACACGAGCGCACCGCTCCTGTTGCCTCCACGTCCGCTTGCCCTCGACGCTCAATACTTAACCGACGATGCAAATTTATAAAGCACATAGCATTATTTATAAAACTTCATTATACGAGGAGGAGGTGCCGTGTTTCATACACTATGCCACACTATGCCACGTTTTTGTATATTTTCAAGTCTGCGCAAATGAGGCCTTCTCAACAATTACTCAAACAATGGGATTTGATAATTTACCGGAGATGCGACTTTACTTTCTCTCTCTCTCTCTCTCTCTCCCTCTCTATCTCTCTCTGTAGATATATATATACGTAAAATATATATTATATATATATTATACATATATTATACATATATTTATAAGAAAAGAGACAATGAGAGTGCATGAGCGGGATGGTGGTGGGGGAGAGGGGGTCACGTTTTCGTAATAATCCGAAAGAAGAAATAGCGGTCATAAACACTATTATTATTGTTATGCAGTTAACCAGCACGTCGTATATACGTATGAAGGAAGGTAGGTAGGTATTCGGCCGCAATTCGCTTTGGGGTACGGCTAATGGCCTATGTAGGACGTATCGGAAGGAAAATCCCGGCATTATTTTAATATCTTCTCTGGGTATGTAGATCAGCGAGCAGCAATCAGGATGACAGGATTATTAGGTTCAAAGTCGGGAGACAGAGAGAGAGAGAGAGAGAGAGAGAGAGCGAGAGAGAGAGAGAGAGCGAGAGAGAGAGAGTGAGTGAGAGAGATGAATAATAATACCAAAGGCATTTTCAGGCACTTGACCAATTAAGTATTGGCAATAAGCCCGACGACAGTTATTTATGGTCTATGGTGAAAATCCTTAATTGCCCCCACTGAATTCCGACTAATTATCGGTATAATATAATATCGGTAAAGCCGAATTAAAAAAAAAAAAAAAAAAAAAAAAAAATCCCGTATAGAAATTCGTGAATCGTAAAACTTTTAATCGCGACAGATGTTTGCCGCGCGGCTGATCGGTTCTGTTCTTTCGCGCCTGTCGTTCCCTTTCACTCACAGTCCCATCGGTCCCCCAGGTTCCGACCTCTCCCTACCTCCCTCCCTCCCCAATAACCTCTCGCTGAAAAATTCAATCCCAAATAAATAAACGCAATGGCTCGCAGATAGGATTAATTGTCCTCGCGCAGAGAGGTTAATCGCGGGAGCTTCGCAACTTCCAGACAAATGAGAAACAAAGGGCAGATCGGGCGCCCTAATGAATTCGGCAAGGATTCAACGGGGAGTCCTGACACAGGGTAATAAACGTCTCCTCGGCTCTCGTGGCTCGAGTGTCGCGCCCGATACGAGTCGTATCGGCTCGAGGAACAGTGACGGATCGTCCGTATAAATCTCCCGGGCGCTCGCTCCAATATAAATCCCAGCGAGTCGGGCTGGGGTCGGGGGCGGGGGGTCCCACCTCGGTCCTCAGCTCGTACGAGCGACATAAATTAGACTTAGTCTTGCTGCAATTTACAATTAATTGAGAATTATTTGTCGCGAATCGGTCGGCCGATTGACTTTCGGCTCGAAGGGTCAGAACTGTCTCGGCTCACGGACTCGCTTACCGAGCGCTAATGGCCGTCCGACCTGGGAGTCGTCCTAGCTAATGACTCGATGAAGCAGCGGAGAGAACGGAATCTCTAGACAGAGACGGACAGAGACAGATCGGCCGTACGTACGTGTACACACGCTCGCGTTACACGTACGATCCTAGGATACTGGCGCGTGCGCATGACGATCAGGAGGTACGGGAGGAGTTACGGGAGGAGGTTAGGGACTTCCTAATCGATCCCCGGATTATTAGCACGTGAATGTGACATCGTTTCCCCACCTCTCGGATAAGGTTCGCGTGCGGGAGTTAGGACGGCCATCTTTGGCCCCGATTAATGTTTCATGAACATGAACTTTGCACGCGTCACTTCCTTTAATTAGAAGAGGCCCGGGCGGCGGGAGCTCGTTACGGCACTCACTCCTGGATCCGGCAGTCGAGCGCATCGATCGGGGCTTTCCGAAAGCGGAGGACTGGCCTTCTTTTTTCTTTTTCTTTTTTTTTCTTTCTTTCTTTTCTGCTCACCAGGACCGCCGGCAAAAATACGGAGGATACCATGAATCACGCGACTAACGCGGGACCGACAAAGGCCAGTCCGCTGCCCCGGCAACGACGACGCCGAGCCGCGCCTTCCTTCGCGTTCACGCACACAGCCGACGGAGCGCATTATACTCGCATTAGCGAGTCATGGCTGGAGGCCGGCGATCGACCTGGCTCTGCGTTCGAATAAATAATGACCGCTGTGTCTATAAAAGCGTCGCCGCGCTGCGAAAAGCGCCAACACCAACGCCACCGTCCTACCTGCTGACGCCCCCCGCCCCCTCGATCCCCGCCGATCACCCACCGTCGACCCCAATAACCCTTGAGCGCTCAGTCAAACCCGTGCATTTCGGAATCTTTGGCCCTTCCCTTACCCCAACTCCCGCCACTTCAACTGACACCTACATCTGCCACCTGTTTTTATCAATGTGTCAATCATACTAAAGACGGAAGCTTTAATTTATTTGCACATGCGAGCCTCGCTTCCACTATTCAGACATCTGAGCTATTGTTCCCTAAGCGTATACTTACCGGCGGATCTGCTTTTCAATTGAGATATTTCTGTCAGTTGCGATTTCTCAGTCTCGCTCTCTCTCTCTCTCTCTTTATCTCTCTCTCTCTCTCTCTCTCTCTCTCTCTCTCTGCGGTTTTCACTTCCTCGAACAACTCGAACGACTCTTTCAAAAGGAAATTTCAGATATTAGTACGACTAGGCAAACTAACCTCTTACCGACTGTGCGACTGTCTCTTCCTCTGCACACGCGACGATCGCACAAAAACGGATTTCCTACGAATTCCTTCCAATCCTAATTTCTACCTAATAATAATAATAAGCCTAATAATAATAATAATAATAATAATAATAATAATAATAATAATAATAATAATAATAATAATAATAATAATAATAATAATAATAATAATAATAATAACAACAACAACAACAATAATAATAACAATAACAATAATAATAACAATACTAATAACAATAATAATAATGATAATAATAATGATAATGCTACCTAACCTCGTCCTTCCCTCTCCTGATATCTCTTCATTTAACACATGCCGAGTAGTAAGGACGTGTAGTGCGCTACCTTCGGACATACCCCGCTACATTTAATTACCTCGCCTCTTAATTTATTGCTTCTCATTATATTACAAAATAGTTTAGCTAAAAGTAGAGGAGCGATCGATCGGTCGATCGCACCGAGAAGGAGAGAGAGAGAGAGAGAGTGCGAGCTTAATTAGTTCTAACGACGCATTTTAATAATATATTCAGCGACATACTTAAATATTCGCATCATCCAGTCGTAGTCGTTTACATGCACATTCGGCTTGAAGGAAAATGGAGACGTAGATTAAAACTCGGGAGGACGATTGGCGAGCACTCGAGCTCGTAAACTAATTCGGCACTCTATTTAATTATAATAATTAATGGACGATAGACGGCTCATTTATTTGTCTTCAAATAGGCATAAACAATGATACTGAGGTTGTCTCAAGGAGGCGACCGTTGATTTTTTAATTATCGCGTTAATAGCAAGTTTGGTTCGCTGAGACTATAAGCATACAGCATATCGATCCGATACGTCAAATCGATCTAGCAATTTAAGATTATCTAGGAATCATCGCTCCTTAAGATTTAATTCCTCGACAATTAGCTCCTCGAGGCTTCGGGAGGAGTTTCGAGAAAAAAATCTCGGCGAGAATCAAAAGCATGCGAATTCCCTGCCGCTCTTGTTAAGTCCTAATAGACTCTAATTAAATTGCGACGCGGGCCCGCGTGACTCTCATCTCTCTCGCTCTCTCATCTCTTTCTCTCATCTCTCTCGCTCTCTCATCTCTCTCGCTCTCTCATCTCTCTCGCTCTCTCCCGTACCCGCGCTATATGCAATATTTGCGGCTCACTTTGCATCGCGCAGCTCTCACTGGCGTTATATTCATCTCCCTGTGCCCCTGGCCCCAGGACTCTAATATATTATTAATCTCCAACTCGGTTAAGTCAGTCCGCGACTGACTCTCGATTGGACACTTTAACATTTTTACCCTTGTTTAATGAATTCATAGAATTTGATTTCCTGGCATTAAATAGGAAATTCGCGCCACTCCCCTCCCACCCCTCTCCCTTCGGATCTGTCGGACCTTTCGGATCTTTGAAAAAAACTACAGTCACCCTATATGTAATCAATAACATATACGTATAATGCGCAATAACGCAGCAAAGTGGCAACTCGTAATGGCCAAAAGTCTTTTCTATACAGAAATTCCATGAAACATAGAGATAGAGATAGAGATAGAGATAGGGAGAGTGAAGAGACAAAATGTCTGTGAACATTAACAGATAATTACGTGTTAAGAGTTTGCATAAGTCTTGTGGTTTTGAAAAATTAATTTTCTTCTCCACCTTTTTTATGCTTATATTTATGATAATTATATGAAGATATATTTACTATGCTAAAAACCCGCTTCCTCCTTAAAATAACGGTACCGAACAACTATTCGTCGCTTATTCATAATTCTACACAGTGTATTCATTTATAAATTGGCGAAATTAATTAATATATCAAGCTTGGTAGAGAAAAAAAACGGTACATCGAGAGGAAGTGTAAAGAAGGACTGTAGCAATGGTATTATATACACACACACACACACCCGCGCGCGTGCGCACCCCTCCCCCCACATGTATATATAGTTACATATATATATATATACATACATATATATATATATATATATATATACACATAGATACATATATGTATGTACGTACGTACGTATGTATGCATGCATGCATGTATTGAAGCACACCGAGAGAATTAGGGAGGGGTGGGGGTGGGGGGAGGGTTGAGAGATAAAGGAAGAAGAGAAAAGATTTGAGGGAGTAATGAAACGGTCTCGTCTCAATAAGTCATTGTAGCAAGGAAACTCAAATATATATTAATGGCGCAATAAAGCAGCGGAGCAGAACTAAATAAAGCGATTTCAAATATACCCACGTTAATTTTCCAGGAAGATACAACGTGTGCGGAGATTTTGTGCCGTAATGTAAACTTTGGTAGTGAGGCGGGGCGGGGTGAGGGGGAGGATAGTAAGGGAGACTCGTGGATCTTTGAGGGGGCTAACGAGTCTTGGTTCTGGCACCCCGTCGTGTAACATTATAATAACGAGATATCGAACAAGCAGTCAGATATTGAATTTCGCCCTTTAAAAGCTGAGCCAAGCTCTCTACGCATGGCTCGCACGGCCTCCACGGAATACAGCTCCTACTACTCCGTATACGAGAATCCCATGGAAACGATCGAGCCCGCCCGCCCGCCCGCACACACGCCACTCATTACTCTACCTTTACACGCGCGATCGTTAGCCCTAAATAAATATGCTCTCTCTCTCTCTCGTGCGCGCGCGCGCGCGGTAGCAATTTGAGTAACATTCAGCAGATAAGCATCGCCAAACTAAAATTCTTATGACTGGAAAACGAGAATAATCCAAGACGTAAGTTATAATCAGCGACGACCAGGTCTCTTTAAGAAGTTTCCCTAGCCAAATGGAATTATCTCTTTCGAACGACGACAGCCAAATCACAATCAACAATTACTTCCTATTGAATCCGTAATACGTAAGATAATCTGTCAAATAAATTATCTTTTACCCTGCATATTAAACATTAAATTAAAGAAGGTTTGATAAAGAAGACAGGATTTGAATTCGATCGATTGTACGGACAAAGAAGAAAACCATGACAATGGGTTATTGAGGTTGAACACGTCACGTGGGTCCATGACGTCTTACTTATTCTAAATTCATCGAATCCAAATCGTGTAGGACTTTATAATGTTTATAATAACATTATATCGTACAAGAAAAATTCTAAAAGGTTCGAGGTGTCATTTCGGCGTTAAAAAGGTGACGACATTACCGAGGGAAAATTTTATCCGTAATTTTAACTATTTTATTACATTATTACATAGCGATAGAAATAGCGACCTTGTTTTATTTAGCGTCGCATACGTCGAATGTAATATTTCTTTCTTTTCTACTTTTTTAATATTTGCTCATACTTCATTATCTGCGTCGAGGAGGAGCAGCAATGTCCTATAGACAGTTTGTTTAAATAATTACGGAGATGACATTAACGAAAAGAATTTGCATTTCCCGAAAGATAATTTAATTGTATTCGTGTACCGAAATAAATTTTGATAAATAGAATATTATACTACAAAGCAAATTCATTAATGCACCTGAATAAATCAGTAAAAGAATATTATTCCGTTTCTTAACTCAAATATAAATTTTAATTTTTACTCGACAAGATAAATAATATATTTACTTTAATTATAAATAGCGTTTGTTTGAAAAAGACGGAATCATTCTCTTTGACTTTTTCTCTTCTTTCTACGTTCTCAATTCTTTTACTTATCATTGTCTTCCATATATTCCTTTATTTTTCCTCATCCTTCTCCTCTGCTGTTGTTCTAACTCTCTCTCTCTCTCTCTCTCTCTCTCTCTCTCTCTCTTATTAAAAAAACGTTTAAACTTACTGATTTGCAATATGCATACTTAATATACCAATTTCAAGTCTTTTTTTTTAATTCTAATATTTCATATCAAAGATTTATAATTTTACAACTAGAAAATACTGTACTTGATATTTAACTGTTAACTAATTTGCCCTTATGTTTTATCATCATTTAATATTCATAATATTAACTATGTTAACAATATATTCATCTTACCTTATCAATATTAATAAGAGGGATTCTTATTAATTAGACGACATCCGTCGTATTAAAGTCTCTATTTACTTAATATAGGATTACACAAAATTAGTATTCACATATTATTTAGCAAATAAGAATATAACGTTTTATTATTTGTAATAATTATATTAATTAGTTTTCTTACTATATTTCTAGCAGTTTCACACCTCTATAGTACAAAAAATAGATTCGTAATCTTGATAATAGTTAATTCACATTAATTTTGACAATTAATTATTTGTAAATTAAATGAAAGTACAAAATTATTGACTTACGTAATAGTTAGTTGGAAAATGTTTGTAATTAAAAATGATTTACTTAAATTTAATGAGATTTTTAATAAACAAAAAGAAATTACAATGTTTAAAAAGATTTTCATTGAAAAAAATGTTTTAACAATTTTTCTGATATATTGATATCAAATATTGATAAAATTATAAATAAAATAAAATAAATTATTTTAATTAATGTATTAATCATATTAACTAATTTGTATTTCATCTTTATTCCCAAAGTATAACATCTTGTGATTTGCGATATTTCTAATTTTATTTATTACTATTATCAATTGCATTTTTTTTTATCGAATTCTTTATATTATTATGAAAATCTTTAATTGTCATCAATAATTGATGAAATTAAAAAAAAAAACAATTTCCATTGTGTATGTATGTGCGTTCAATAGTTTTGTTATTTCTTGTGAATTTTATTTATTTATAATTTCGTTAAATTTAGTAACATCAAAGTTCCTCAAAATCATTAGAATTTCATTAAATAGTTTGCTTAATTTATTTTAATTATGGTTTTACATTTTTTATTCACCTTTAAAGTTGTTTAATATATATAAATTTCGAATTTATAAACTAATTTTGTGCTCAAGAAAGTTTAATCGCAAAGTAATTTCCATGGCAAATTTTATTTTTAACCTGCTAGTACGTAGACGTATATACATCTATGCGTATATATTGTTATTTTGTATTTTTTTCTGAGTACTTGAATTAAATTACGTTACAATTTCATATTATTATGTCTTATAGGTATCTGTGAATATAGATAAAATAAACGTAATTTACAGTTAAATCCATACATTAGCAATATAGAGCATAAACCCATAAGATCTAAATATTAAATCTACGTAAGATTATCTTTCAAAGGTTCTTTTTGTTTTCAATTTAAAATAAGAATAATAGAAAGGTAACTAAATTTTTTATTGAATTTCACTTCATCGTTATAACTTCTAGTTAAATTTTGTATTTAGTTTTATATGAACTTGAGTATATAATAATACATTCACTTGGGTATAATGCTTTTCACATAATTATTATGCCATTACAATTATGATAGTATAATATTTGTTATTTTTTTTATTTGTAAACGTTAATAATAAAATCGGTATTGGTATGTAATTGAATTTGTTGCAATGAACTTACAACAAACGAATTGACATAGATTAAAAATGAATTAATATATTATTAGTTATTATTACAGATTCGTTTAATTCATTTTTACAGTACTATACATTCATTTCTGGTATAATTGTTGAACATTAATCAGTTATAAATATTTTATTTGAAATTATATTAAGAAATGAAAACAATGTTAAATATTTTTATAATATTATACCTGTCTTTCTATAATTAAATTATATCGCTGACATAATGGATAAATAATGGCGATTTTAACTGCTATGGCGAATACTAATCATTGGACTTGTTCTATCAATTTGTCAATAATAATTATAACCTAATAACCGAAAATGGAATAGTTTTCGGTAGAATGGCCTCTATTGAATATATTTATCGGCTGGGACTAGTAATGATTTACAGCGAAAGGCAATATAATAAAAACGAAAATAATAATTTAAATTTGTATATATATGACTTTAATCAATATTGTAATCAAGAAAATGATTATTCGGTCTGGGTATGCTAAAAATTTATCAATGTTTCACGTATATGTTTACAGTTAGTTTGATATACGTAGCATAATGTCGGATCTAATTCGCGAAAGGGCACTTAGCGACATAATGACTCTACACACGGTTTTTGAAAGTGCAGTATCACAAGTTTTAATATCTTTAACCGTTTTCACTTAGACTACATAATAACGAACGTACTTTCTTCGATATGTAAAAACTCTTAATAAATAGCTTTCTGCAAAATGGAGATATGGCAACTCGATATTTTATAATTTTATAATTTTAAGAATATGAGATGAAGAAATTTAATGGAATTCTTTTAGTTTTATAAATCGTGTGACGCCCTATAGAAATTTTAAGTTAAAGAGAAATTGTTTAATGTTCTGTGTTCAAGCAAATATCAAATGAAAATACTTGTTGTGACTTGTAGAGTAATCTCGTTTAGTAAAGTATTTTTGATCGGATGCACGATTTCCTAAGGGAAACAAATGAATGTGTAATTTAAATGATCGAAGAAGACGTATATATATATATATATATATATCAACTGTATAGAGTTAAAGTTTTTAAAAAAATACGAATAAGTCGAAGGGGATAATTGAAAAAATTGAAATGGATTCTTATTTGCTTAGATGCGGATGACGTGAACCGACACGTGATTTTAAGTTAAAAGAAGGTAATTTAGATATTTAACCTGGGCGCCTGTGCCCGTGGGTGGCGAATAGTGATGAGTCAGGGGCGAAGGGCGGGAGGGATGGAGGGAGGTTGGGGGGGGGACGAGCTCACGGCTGCCAACTGGTGTTACTAATGCACGTGTAGAGGCGTTGGCAGGATGAAAATTGTGTTGGTCTCTTAAATGCGACTAAGCTTAATATATAGCTCCTGGGAGTTGAAGCTCATCCACGGGGATGAGTTGGTCGGTGCAAGTGTCGGTCGGGGGCCAAGAGGGTGTGAATTCCGTCGAGGGAAATCGCCTGGAAAATGGAAAAGCCAACCAACCAGGGAGATATCTAGCCGGTAACAAATGACGCTCCCGCCATCTATAAAGAATTTACACACCTCGGTATTTTCCTGCAAACTACATCCTCCCCCTTTTTAGGAACGAATTCCCATTGAATGGGGCGAGGGGACGGAGGAGGCGCCCTTTAATCCTCCTCGGCTCCAATCATTATTTTAATCCGGAAAATTACTTTTTTATTTCCATTCGAAGGGTCAAAGTGGCTAATGCCCCATTGTAAAACCTTTATTATACATAAAAAGTAGACGTAGCTGCCAGAATCCGGATTCTTCTCGTAAAGGGAAGAATCCCTTGACCTCCCGAACCCCAATGAAATATTCTTTCAGGAATGTAAATAATTTCGTGCGATCGAGGCCGGGCTGGGATGTTAAGCAGTCGCGTTAGACAAAGGGGTGGAGGGCCCAACGTATCGTCAACGTTAACGGAATCGATGAAATCGATCGGCAATTTCCTCGCGACCTAAAACTTGTCTCCAGTTGCTCGTGTAATGCCGCTATAAGCGCAGTGTCGAGATCCTAACGGGCAGCGGCGGCGCGACCTCGGTAACTCGGTAACTCGGTACAGAAAAACTTGGCGCTCAGAGGCTCCGCACGAGGAGTAGGAGGAGGAGGAGGAGGAGGAGGAGGAGGAGCCGGTGGTCGAATAACCGAGCGGGACTAAAAACTCACGCTGTAGCCTTTAGCGATTATCATGGCTCGTAAGGAGGATACAGGGGATGATGGCTCGTTCTTTTAGGAGACCGATGAAAGGACGACAAAGGAGGAAGAGAAACGAAATAGATCAGCAGTGGCGCGAGTCGAGCGAAACGGGGGCGTCGGTACGGTTGGTGGGCTATGAGTCGGGTCTACTAGTAGAGAAAAATGCGGTGCGAGGGACACGCTACACGCTACACGCTACACGCTTAAGCTGGATAATCGCCTGAAACGATTTGCTCTTTTCACACCCGATTAACTTGGCAATCCGCGTTGACTAGGAGGGCGACACGTCCCTACCGAGCTGAGCTTCCCGACGTAAGCGACGCCGCCGAATCGCTTCTCACCACCGGCTCGTCTCTTTAAGCCCGTATCTTTGCTCCCGCGTTCGGGGGAACGAGCCAAGGCAACCAAAACTCAACGGCGACGAGTCAGGCTCGACTCCTGCAATAATAAAGAACGATTCGCATTCTTACCGGCCGATCATTTATAGCCGACGAACTTTTGTCCCGCAACTCGCCACGTTTAAGACGACGATTTTGTCCAGGCTACGGAAAATTATATAGCAAATAGTCGGCATTGCGGAGGTGATCGGATGCTTTCGACAATACCGACACCTTTACTACCAAGTACATTTACACTATGAAATATTCTATTGCGAGAAGAACGAGGCTTTTTCGTTGTTCCCTCTCTCCCTCTCTCTCTCTCTCTCTCTCTCTCTCTCTCTCTCTCACTCGCGCGCGCACGCTATATTAGTACCATCCAGTGGCCGCGTATTAGTGAAAAATCAAGGCGGTTAAATCGTTAAAAATGTTAGGCGGTCCGTTTGATGATGCTTTATCTCATCTTACCGTTCGATCCTCCTCACCTCCTCACTTCCTCGCCGCCCTTCACGCGCCGCTCGCACACGCGCATCAACATCACGTCCCCCCCCCGTCTATCTCTCAATGCCGATCTCTCGCTCGCTCCGTCTTTCTATTTTCAATCTAGCGACTAATTTGAAGGTCAATACAATGAAAAGGAAAGCGCCTTTCTCGAGCGTTTCTTCCTCCATATAATACTTGTCGTCGTCGTCGTCGTCATCGTCGTCGTCGTCGTTGTTGTTATTATTTTACGTTTTCTTCATTTTTCGCTCCATCGTTTGTCCGATTATTGAAGGAGAATTTACAGAGGCCGGGATGTACAATGCACCGGAAAAGAAAAAACGGCGGATAGTGGAAGTAGAGGCCGTAGTTCAAATTGGCGATGGCAGCTATTCAACTAAAATTCCGCGCAAGTTTGCGGGAATGAAATGCTCGCATCCGGTCCGAGAAGAGATTTGCTGCCGGCAATCAACAGCAGTTCTTCGACCTTTTCCTTCCTCTAGCGGCAGCAGAAAGAAAAAAAAAGAAAAGAAAAAAAAAATGAAACGACGATTTACGCACACGGCTAAACGGGAATTTCACTTTAACGAGCTAAATATTCAAAAGATTTTCCTCCACACTTCCTCTCATATTCCACTATTTTTCCCATCCGCATAACCCCAATAACCCATTGGACTCCCCATTAATTTGAGAACTCCGAGCGACTTCTCCTCCGGCTTTTCGATTAATTTACTAAAACCTTCTTACCAAATCACTAAATATTCCGAATAGCGCTCATCACGCTTTCTGACTTCAAGTATTCCTTTCTTTATCTCTTTTTTTGTTTTTTTGTTGTTGTTTTGTTTTTTTGCTTTGCTTTACGAAACGCACAGTAGCTTTCCTCTAATGTCCAAAGGGATAACGAGAAGGTCGCGAGCGCGCAGGTGTTAAGGGAGCGACTCAAGCCAATTTATTTGGTTGCCGCTAAGTATTATGAGGTGGCCACGAGTGCCGAGGACAGTCGGTCTTTATAATGATTTACCCAATTTACCTTCGTACGACGAGAGCATTAAAGTTATTTGAAATCAGAGGGCTAATAATTGATCAAAGACCCGGCTAAATAATACGAGCTGGCTTTATTTATTATGAAATTTGTCATAGAGCTTTTTTAATGGCAGGAGGAGATTGAGGAGGGCAGGCTTTGGAAATAATTATGTTTACCCAAGATAGAAAGGACTGAGTGGACTTAATGAGATTCTCGGGCGGGCTTTCTGATACATCGAGCCGAGCACGTATTCAATTTTCGTGGGCAAAGTTGCAAAGTCACATTTTCATGGGACTAGAAGCGGGCTGCTCGAGAAAAATTAGTCATGCTTCCGGCTGGTCAGGCAATCACGGAAGTTGGGGTGTCTAGTCTTCTGGAAAGCGGACACCTGCTGACGCCGAAGATGAATATTTCTGACGAGGCGCCTGCACTCAATCGGCCTAAAACTCAATTCGGAACCGCTCAATTTTAATCGCGCGTCACACTCGGTCTCCCACGTAGTTTCCTTGTCTCCTCATCCTCCTCCTCCTCTGCCTCCTCCTCCTCCGCCTCTCTTCGTTGCTCGCTCCTGCACGACCGTTGGGGTCGAAAGAAGGAGAAAGAAAGAAAGAAAAAAAAAGAAATAAGGAAGGAAATAAAGAAAGAAGGAAAGAAAAAACCAAAACACGATAGGACTCGGAAGACAAAGCGGCTGCTGCTGTTGCTGTTGCTTTTGCTGTTGCTGTTGCTGTTGCTGTTTCTTTAATAGAAATCTTGATAAATCCTCGACTATTTTCGCGGCGTGGAACCTTGACAAAAGAATAAAGTTTGGCTATAGTTTCGCGCCTGCCACGCTTCCCTTGAAATTAGGCATCTGCCGCTCGGAACAAACTGATTTGAAGATTGAATTTAATCTGTTGGAAAGGCGTAGAGAGGGCTGACGATGACGTAACGGTAATCGTTTTGCTACGCCGCACACAGGTGGCTGCTCTCTCTCTCTCTCTCTCTCTCTCCCGATCGCTGCTGACTCGAGCTTAACCCGCAGCACGTGCACTGCAATGAAACCTCCGTCGAAGGTCGCATCCTAGCCATCGACGTCGCTGTCGCCCCCGCTTGCACCATCGCCCACCTCCTACCTAGCCGCCCGAGCTTCCTGCTCCTGCCGAACTCCGACCGATATTACGTTCTCTCCGCTCCGATAATCCTCTCTGCCCCCCTACTGCCGCTACCGAAGCGTTAACCCGTAAAAGTTCAAAGCTCTTTACCACGGGAATGCAAGGCTTCGATGAAACGAGTCGTTCGAGGACATGCAATTGGCTTGTCGCGAGACTCACGAGTCTCCGTCTCAGAGTGAGAGAGTGTGGGTAATCTAAACAGAGGAACGGGACCTTTCTTCTTCTGGCCGTGAAGCGCAATGAAGAAAAGAAAAGGAAAGGTTGGCTGGGGTGGGGTTGGGTGATGGGGGGGGGGGGGAGGAGAAAAAAGGAAGCAAAGCTACGTTTAACAAATGCGTGTTGATACAGCTGCCTTTGTGGGCTCGAGCCGAACACCGAGCCGAACACAGAGCCAAACAACCAGCCAAACATCGTACCGGAAAAGCCCGAGTGTTTTATAATATGCATCGCGTACACGGACACAATTATTATGCATTTACGCGTGTGGAGGTACGACCCGTAGCCACCGGGTTGTTACCGGGTGTACGTGGCCCGGTCAATCTCCGGGGCCGGACTCCGGAGCAAGACCGAACCTTTGCCTCTTTTTCATCTTAACGTCCTCTTGTAACGCTTAAATCCTTTTACACGCCATATATCATCCTCGTCGATTGCTAATTCTCTCGTGAAGCTATAAATTACGCTACTAATTTTATAATTATTTTCAAGGAGCTTTATAAACTGGGGGGGGGTGAGGGGATCGGGAGGGGAGTGGGGATGGAGTGAAAGAAAATTAAGGACAGAGCGCGGGTGACCGAGCGAGATTCGCGAGATCGCGCCATCAAGCTCCTCGCCGTCGAGTTTCGCGTCACCGCTAACCGATTAACGCCGCCGTGACTGTCGACTGGACCATCGACATTAATACTTGATACTGAGATGCCTTTCTTTACCGACAATACATGGGTCACTCAAAACCAAATGGATACCTGGATACCCAGGTTTTCCTTGAGCTCCACTCGTCCACCACTCGCCAGTCGCTTTTTCCTGCCCCAGCCAGTGAAAACGGAGGTATTCGACTCCCTTTACGTCTCCTGAAGCACTTTCTCCAATTATCCAAGGAATCTAAGCGACCGACACTCGCTACGTTTACGCTTCTTTTTAACAAGTAATCCGCTATTCGTCCATTTTTCAGGCGACACAGCCGGCTGGGCTTGATGCGCGACACCCCACGAGTCCGTGTCGTGAAATCCGTCTGCAAAACGCTCGGCTAATAATGTGGTCGCATCACATTCGAGATGAGGCGTTAATTGTAGAGCTTTGCCGGGATCAAGCACCCGCTCATCCTCTCCTCCCTCATACGCTTTAGATTATATCGTTAATTCTATGCGTTTAGAATCGACAACTAATATTAATAATATATGCATGTGCCCGGAGCTCGGAGACATGTTTCTTCTGCTTCTTCTGCTTCTTCTGTTTCTTCTGATTCTTCGCCCCCAGCCCCATCGAGTAACCGAGCAAGGGACGGGAGATAATTTTTTCTGGCATTAATCCACTTGAGATCCAGGAATCCGAAATAATAGCCCCTCTATGATAGAGTCTCCGTGGAAAGAGACAGATCTATCATTTGGCTGGGAGCAGGGAATTAATTTGGCAAGAGCGGAGGAGCCGAGATGCAGAGGAACCGGCCGTCATTCGTCATTTATTCCTTTATTAGCTCATTCTTTTTTTCCTTTCTTTCTTTCTTTCTTTCTTTCTTTCTTTTTTATTATTTATTCTTTTTTTGTTTCGTGTTTCGGACGGGCAGCCACTAAAGTTCGTCAAAACCGCAAGGGACGTCGCGCGATGCTCATCCGCTAGAAAGACAAATGCCTTTGTTTGAAGCAGCGAAGAGGGAGCGATGAATTGCCGAATGAATACTTTACGGAAGCGCTATTTTTAAGGACGGGAGCTGCGGTATCCGTGTATCAAGCGGCTGAGTCGTTAGGAGGACAGTAAATTTTCGTTTCGGGAGGCCTCTTCTATAGAGATGCTCTCTTACCAAAGATCCCGACTACCAGAGAGACAGCGCGGAGTAAAAACAAAGTTATAGGAGGATAGCTTATAAAATGATGCGGGTGAGCAATTAGATCTGTCGTTTTCAAACATTAGTCTCGTGAGTTCGCGCACATGCGCCGGCCCGTTCCTAAATTAAAACGCGCGAGGACGGCCGGCCGAGCCAGAAGAGGCCCGATTCATCCCCCTCCCGCTACGGATCCTCCCGATCCCGAGATTCCGGAATATCGCGAGCCAACGTAAACAAACGAGAGTACGTGGATGCTGGCTCCCCGTCTTAGCTGAGAATGGTGGTAGTGGTAGCGATAGCGGTAGCGGTAGTGGTAGTGGTGGCGACGATGGCGACGCTCATTGTAAGAGGGAGCAGTAGCTCTGCTCGGAAGGAGACTCGGTTGTGCATAGAGAAGTGGCGGCGGCGGCGGCTACGAAGTGTGACAGGTGTTCCCTCCGTCTCCTCCTCCTCCTCCTCCTCCTTCATATACCTCCGCTCTCCACGGCTCTCCACGGCTCTCCGCGGCTCTCCACGGCTCTCCGCCGCTCAGCACCATCGCCGCTAAGTCAGTTCGTCTCAGCTGACTATCAATTTTCCCAGCCCGACTCTAATTCCTCCCCTCCTTTGTAATTAATACATCATGCCTACTGGCCGATCCGCTCTTTGTCTTTAGAGTCGTTCGTCCTTTTTCTCCCTCTTTTCCCGTCGCTTTCGGCATTTGCATGCAATCATAATAAATCAGGAGAGACCGCGGATTATTAATAATTGTTTATCGCCTGTAAAACGTCCTAATGAATGTACGATATTCCTCGGCTCGTCTTCTCGATGAATCCAAGCTAATAACCGGACCCGGACCTTTTCCCTTCTTTTTCCCCCCGCTCATTATTTTTATTTTTTCTTACTTACTTTATTTATTTATTTATTCATTTATTTATTCATTTATTCATTTATTTATTTATTCATTTATTTATTCATTTATTCATTTATTTATTTATCCATTTATTTATCCATTTATTTATTTATTTATTTATTTATTTATATATTGCACTTTTGTTTTTGCTTTTTGTTTTCAAATAAACAGTGGCCCCGCGCGTATTTAATATAAAAGCGGTTTAATTTAATAAATGATGGGCGGGGCGGGAACGAGGGAAAGCCGAGTCGGGTCTCTATCATCGACTCCTTCAATTTGTTCACACAGAAGAGCATTTAACGAGCGCGGAACAAAAAAATTGAGCCCAGCTGAGAAAAGGAGAGCCCAAGATATACTCCGCATGCGCAGAGTGTATAGAGTATGCAAGGATATAGATTCTCAGACTCGAGTCTCTAGGGATGACTTTGCCTTGCTGGTTATAAAGATGTCGAGTTGGTAGGAAGTCGAGTCGTCGGGGTAAAGAAAAGAAGGAAAATAGTTAGTGACATCTAATTGCAGAAGTGACGACGCCATAACTAATGACCGGACAACTTTCAATGCCACTCGTCGTCGCCAAGAGAGCCTATCAGTCCTCCTCGCTCCTCCTCCTCCTCCTACTCATCGTCCGCCCCCTCTCCTCATCACTCCTCCGCGTTACTCCTCGCTCCAACTCGCTCGACCCCGCCGGGCCAACGTCGCGACCGGGTGTCCGTTGGGAGGGGAGGCTGTCGCTTCGTTGTCACTTGCTTTCACGGCACCTCCGCAGCTTTCCCGTCCGGCCCTTCGCGCCCACCCAGCCGATCGTCTGCTTCTTTTTCGAAATACTTTTCCGTCTCCTGATTTTTCGAAAAGATCTCGATCCCCTGGGAGGTTAGTTCCAGGCCCGCGAGCTTTGATTGATGTCGAAGCGCGAAAAACAAGTCGACGTTGATGAATAGTTTCTCGAAACTTTACGCGATAACATGTGCGCAGGCTCAAGAATTTTCGGTCCTGCGCACATCCATCCATCCATCCCGTCCCATCCCGTCCCATCCCGTCCTATCTCCCCCCCCCCAAACCCCGGCTACTCCTACCGACTTATATTCCCCCTCCCCCAAGCCATCCCTCGAGCTTTTTGGTTGAAAGATCCTTTGCCACTGATGATTACATTCTCGTATTGTATACCCTCGTATACCTAATCGCTCCCCCTGCTGGCTGGACAGCTTGACTCGCTGCTATTTGTCTCAACTACAGCCGGAGAAATATTATTATTTTCCCGGTAATGGGCTCTACGCGATTCATACGATTTATCCTGCTAAATATATCATTAATTTAACGTTACGACACCGGCTACGGCAAAACGTGAAAAATGTAATTCAACTCGACCCGAATTAGTCGCGAGTCTTGTACGAATTACGTATTAAGAATTCGTATGCGTTAGTCAAGGGTCAAAGGCAAAGCAATTAACGATTCCCTTGCTTTTGATATCTAAGCATTTCGTAGAGATGGTGTAATGGCAAGGACATGTGCTGGTCAAAGCTACGAATGACTGAATAAATCTGGTTAATCGATAGGTTAGCCCGATTCGGTAATGACATATTGAATTGCGTAGATGCCGTTAATTACCGAGGGCGGTAAGGGCGGGATTATTTTAAAAGCCAGCGCAGGAGAGGAATGGGCCATCAAGTTAACGGGATCGAGTACGTGGAAATCCGACTCTAAAAAAGAGACCGTTGAGTCTCGTTTCGGTAATTGCACTAATCAGCGGCACGTGGCTGATGCAACAACGACGATAGCGCCTCTCTTTCGAGCATTCTGTATGAGATAGTAGTGGGTGGGTGGGTGGGTATACGTGCGTGCGAGGGCGCTCTTACGGCTGCTGGAAGGAGATACGCAGCGGGACTGAAATAGAAGAGCTCTCTCTCTCTCTCTCTCTCTCTCTCTCTCTCTCTCTCTCTCTCTCTCTTTCTCTCTCTCTCTCTCTCTCTCTCTCGACTACGTAGGGAGGTGGAAGTGAGAGGGAATAAAAAAAAATATTCGGAGAAAGAGGTCGCAGTTAATAGGATCACAAGCTCACGCACTAAACGGCCCTTACTACCGCTTACTTCTCCTTCAGCCGCGAGCTCAAATGAAATGGTCAAAGGCTTCTGTGTAAGTTCCCTGGGCTCATATATTATTATATGCTAAACTCGACTAACTTGTCTTGTGAGCAAAACTTTTAGAAATAGCTGACAAGCGTCCTTATGTTATTGCGCTTTACAAAAATACCGAGACCGTCTCTTCCAGCATCTCTCTCTCTCACTCTCTTTCACTCTCTTTCTCTCTCTCCTCTCTCTCTCTCTCTCTCTCTCCCCAGCATCTCTCGCGCACACACCCATTATAACGTGACCTCCTCATCCTCTGATTCCGTTCTTTTATTGTCCCATCCTACTTCTTCTCTTAGTCCTCTTCCCTTTCTTCGACATTTATTATTTTTTGCTTCTTAATTTCTAAATTTTAATACATTCGTAGCCAGTTCTCTTAATTGTATTTAAAGATGTTTACAAATTATTCACGTTATATGACTTTGAACTTACATTAGGTCTATTTCTTTTTAAATGAACGATCCTAGCAGAGCCTTAGTTATTAGTCTTTTGAGAATCCTGGTATACTTGGGTTTACCAGGATCTCTTTTTCACTCTCTCTCTCTCTCTCTCTCTCTCTCTCTCTATATATATATATATATATATATATATATAGACGTAGATGCAATGGAAATAATTGTGAGATTCTAGTAGCACGGCAGTAGGTGAGAGTAAATAAGAGGCCATAATTAAGTATTTGGTTGATATCCGGCCTACGTGGCCACTAGTGAAATATGGCGTCAGAGAGTACGATAAAATGATCCTAAGTAATAATTATGTGGCCAACTACGCTAGCCAACTGACTTGTAGCGAGCTGCCTTTTATTTTGGAAAAGCCGCTTCGAGACCACCGGGGAACCTTTAGTCTCGGAGCCAACTTTTATAGAAAACACCATTCGCTGACGGCTCAACACCTCCGAAATCACCAGGTGGAAATAATCGAGCCAAGTGACGCCACGGGACGTCCTAATGAAGATGAATTCTGTGTGAACCGGCTCCTATGGCGTTCGGTTGGCCTTTTTTTTTTATTTGCCACTTTACTTGGGAAAATCAATTTGTGGGCGTCAGATCAACAAGAATAAAAAAAAAAAAAAAAAAAAAAAAAATGCGTTTCCATAAATCGAGGTCAGCCAAGGCGTCGATAATTGAGACGTTGATCCCGCGCCTCAATCGATCAGGAAAATTCAAAGGTCATTTCCCGTTCCTCTCAGAAGCAATTTCGGTCGATTGTTATGGAAAATGCCGAAACCTGATCTGATGATGTATATTTTTATCTGTTTACAACGAAACGGGCCATTATGGCTTCGACTCAATAATATTTGATCTTCTTTCTTTTTTAAAACAACGCATAGCGCTATGAACTAATTATTTGTTACGTGTATTATTTAATAATACAACCATAACGAATAATTGAATAATAGGCATAGTAATAAACATTGTTTCAGTATTCGTTGCTGTGGATATGGAAGTAAGAAAATGGAAAATTAATGAGTATTTTGAAAATATTTAGTAAATATGAGGGAAGTTGGATGGGAAAGTTGATCGATCCAACAGGAAACGATAATTTATAAAAGGAAAAGGACCACACTCGGGTTCCTCGAGAAAGCACTTGTGCAGCTGATATGCGGATATTCGTTGCCGAAGGCCGGAAAGCCTATGACACCGGTCGGAGAGGACATTATTTGGAAACTCGAGCCGTCGCTAGATAATATATCAGACATTTTTCGATACCAGCAGCGGATACATAGGCTTGCAAGCTCACGAAAGCTCTCAAGGCCTCCTCCTACTTCGGTACTAGGAAGAGACTCGTCGAACGGCCCTCTCTCTCTTCCGGGTACTCGCGTGGTGGTGTTCCAGCTCCGGATGCTGCCCCGGCTAGGATCGTCTGGATTGAGTAATCGATGGAGTGATAGAAAGAGGGAGAGGAACGGCCTCATTGACTTTTAAAGCAGAACTCGCGCACCCCCTCTCTCTGCCCCGTCCCGGCATCCTCACCACAGGGGAGAGGATCGGTAATACGATGATAAATCTCGATGAGAGTTCACGGACGGGGACGGGGACGGGGACGGGGGGCGGTACGTAGGTAGGTAGGTAGGTAGGTAGATAGGTAGGTAGGTAGGTGGGTGGGTGGGTAGGTAGGTAGGTAGGTAGGTAGGTGGATAAGTAGGTAGGTAGATAGGTAGGTAGGTAGGTAGGTAGGTAGGTAGGGAGGGAGGGAAGTAGGGAGGGAAGTAGGGAGGGAGGGAGGGAGTGAGTGAGGGAGGGCAGCCGTGCAGTCGAGTCTGGGGCGACCGGCTAAATAAGCGTTCCAATTTCAGAATTGCCTGGTGAGCGATTAGTGGCCCGACTGGAAATATATCGTTGACATGTGCCGCCGCCGCCGCCGCCGCCGCTACCGCCACCACTACCGCCACCGCCGTGGTCGTAGATCCGTAACTTCTTCGTAGCTCGGGAGGTCCAAAGCTCGACAAATGACTGTCGCGCCCGCTCTCGATTGACCTGTCAGCCTTCGGCTTCGTAGCTGCGAGCATTCCATCCATTCCCCGGGCGCGTTTTCGCACGTCGAGCATTTCGAGTCCCGATCGCCGCTACCTGAACGTGATCCTTACCGGACAACTCGCGTACTTTTGAAGCCAGAAACCGTTTATGGAAATCTTTCGCTTCGTTATCGTTGTCCTTTTAATCGTATTTTAATAACGAGCGGACGGAGATTGCCACTGGGACCGGTGCGGGGAACAAAAGAAGGAAAGAAAGAAAGAAAGAAAAAAAGAGGGAAATAAAAGAAGAAGAAGAAGAAAAAAATGCAATGAGAGAAGACGCGCTTGGGAAAAGAAGGTGGCTAGCTAGCTTTTGAGTGCTTTGGTTGCGAAAAGAGCGTGCAGCGGCGAATTCGTGAACATCAAACGAATTAAATCTCCGGGGAGACTCGACCGCAGAAACTAATATCTCAGCGCCTCTTTTCGTGTCTTCTCTCACTCGCTCGGTCTTGCTTGCTTGCTTTCTTGCTTGCTGACTGCCCATTGCTTCCACCACCACCACGACAACGACAACGACGACGACGACGACGACGATGACGACGAGGACTAGGACGACCACGTCCCAATATATAAGCTCTATGTTTCTTTCACTCCTCTTGTTCACCTTTAGACGATGCAGTAGTTCCAATGTGCAAAATGGAAGCGGGCCAGTTTTTTTTTTTTTTTTTTTTTTTTTTTTTCCCACACCCGCCTCTTTTCCTCCCGCTTACCTCGCTAATCTTTAATAAAGGAACTCATCGGTACCCTCGGAGCTTCAACAAAATATTATATTCTATCGCTTTGCGTGATCCCTTCCTACGTTGTTAACCTGCATTTATTAAATATTCGGTAGCAGACTTTCATCCATCTGCATATTTATCGAAAATAACGGTTTTTCCCTCGCCGGCATTACTTCCTCCAAGTCCTCCTTCAAGTCCAAGTCCTCCTCCTCTTGGCCAATAACTTATACTTATATTTATCAATTTTAAAGCCACATTCAGACTTATTATTCGGAGTCTCGATCTTCCTAGCCTTTATTATCCCCAGAGCAAGCGAGCATATCGTATTTTAAATGGATTATTATACTTTGCTAAAAATAACTGGTATAAGGTTAGTGCGGAGCTAAGATTTGCTTATAACATTATTCGTTGGACACCACCTGAACATCTTAATATACCAAAAGTATAGTGAATTATTGTGTATTATAATAACACGTGAACAAATATTTATAATTAATTCCATTATAACTTATTACTTTGAGACTAATATTCGTATATTAATTATTCAAAATCTTTTTCAAGTATCGAATACAGGGCTTCTCTTTTGCTTAAGAATCACCATCACAATGGCAATAGCTATGGGTAAAGCTCACAATTACCCTCGTACTTTATATAATTTATGATCGATAATAATAATACTGTAGAGTGTTGATGAAAACTAGTTTGATCTTCAGATCTTTAAAATACAAATACAATGTTATTAAGACCTTTGATATTATTATTTTCCATCTCATATAATATATACATATATATTCCATTACTACAGAAGTACATGTGCGATCATAATTACAAGCACGAAGGATGTAGAATTAATTTAGATAAATGTCAATGAACCGTGAAATAAAGAATAAACGAGGACGGATTGATAATTACATCGAGGGTAGAAATAGAGTAGATCGGTATAACATAACTGGCATTCTAAAGGCAAAATCTAAATATATCTTGAGCTAAGTAATTTATAGGAGAGTGAGACGCGGGAGTCGAATTAACGAATTTTGACACAAAAGAAGGAGCGGAGAAAAAGTTGGAACAATTAAGACTTGGTTAGGATTACTTAGTAATAAGTCGTATTAGGATATGAAAGTAAATAAATACGCGATACTTTTTCGTAAAAAAAAAAAAAGGCTTGAAGCGGTTAGATTACGTATAATGGCACAATTTTATTAGCAAGGTATAAGCTATTAGGCGTAATCGGTCTTTCTTTTACTGTAAAGAGAAAGAGAAAGGAAAAGAGAAAGGAAAAGAGAAAGAGAAGGAGAAAGAGAAAGAAAAAGAAAACAATAAATCGTCGTAAGAGATATAAAAGGGAAATAAAAAAGGCCTCGACTCAATAGATTTGATTGACAGTTGCTATGGGGTTTTATAAATCTACATGTGATTTCTGCGCGTTGACGGGACGAAGGAGTTAAGTGGAGGAGTAGTAGTTGGAGCTGACTCGATCGATCTTGGCTCGGACTCTTGCGTGTTACTGTACCGTAAGTTGCGCAGGTGTGACCGATGGCGGTTCTCTTTGATCCACATCGACGAGTGGCTACTTTGTGCACAAGGTTTCTCGCTCGCGTCTCCTCCAATTCCGAGTCAATTAACCAAGCCGTTTTTGCGTATAAGCCACTCTTATGCCGTGGCCTCGCCGTAGCCACGCTGGTAGCCATTGGCAATTAGCGGACAATCCTAACGCTAGACTGCGACGGTTTCCTCGGTTTTTCCCTGGCATGAGGGGGACACGCACGAGCGGGGCACCGCTCTGACTACGCTCGGGCTGCTTTTCTCACAACGACTCAGCCGCTTGGAATTTCGTGATGGGTCCGGAACGAATCTGTAATACGACTTTTATGGGGTATCCCCTCGACATTTTGAGATGCGCCTGATTTGTGGCGCGCGCCTTTGCATACACAAAAGGTACCGGCGCGTTCAATCCCTCCCTCCCGCTCCAACAGCCCTCGTACCCTCTCTATCTCTCTCTCTCTCTCTCTCTCTCTCGCTCTCTCGCTCTCGCTCTCTCTCTCGCTTTGCGCGCATATAAAAATTTCTCAAACTTACGTTTCTCGCCGGGCTTTTTTCTTCAAATAAACTCGATAATAAATGCCAATGCCACATTTTACAAGACTTGTAAATAAAGTTACTTTTAAAAAAACAATATAATAAAATAAGAGCAGAGAAAAGAAAAGAGGGGGTGATGGGGGATAAGGGGGTATGGGATAGGGCAGGGAGAGGGATAAGGGGAAGAGAAAGAAAAAAAAAATATGAATTGCGACACCTGACAGCTTCTATAAAAGACCTGTTTATTTTCTCTACAGTCTCGATAACAAAACAAGAATATTGCAATTTAATCATTGCTCGACTATTGTATAAAATTTGGCTGGATTGCTCAAACCGATGTATTGTATTAAAATAATACGTAAGCCTTTTTGGGACGAGCAGCGTACATTGTAGATGTCCGCGGTATGCAGAGAGTATGATAGTTTCTCTCTCTCTCTCTCTCTCTCTCTCTCTCTCTCTCTCTCTATCTATCTATCTATCTATCTATCTATCTATCTATCTATCTATCTATCTATCTATCTCACTATAATTAGCTTAGATAGAGAAGAAGAATAGCTCTGGTTATATAAATGTTAATTGTTTTGAAAACGAGAAGGTAAAAAAATTCCCATCGCAACGTATAAATAAAAACGTATGGGTTAAAAAGAGTGCGCGCGGCTTCGTATCGACCTCTTCCCGTCCCCCTCCATCATCGCCATCGCCTCCAGCGCCGCAACCATGTCACGCTGATTTCAAGGAGCCTGACGTCAGAGAACGAAATTAATATAGAGTTTTACTTTCACAGAGCAAGCGAACCACTTGAACCTGTTCAACAACCGGCAGCAGCCGAAAAAGAAGCGAAAGAGCAGGACAGCCTTCACGAACCAGCAGATCTTCGAGCTGGAGAAGCGATTCCTTTACCAGAAGTATTTGTCGCCGGCGGATCGTGACGAGATCGCGGCCCAATTGGGCCTGAGCAACGCCCAGGTGATCACCTGGTTCCAGAATCGGCGAGCCAAGCTCAAGCGCGACATGGAGGAGCTCAAGAAGGACGTGCAGACGGTCAATCCGCTCCTGGTCGCCCAACATCATAAAACCTTCCTCGAGAACGTCCAGGATCTCGGGATTCTTAAGAAGAGGCCGCTGCCCGCCTCCATTGACGATAAATCATAATTTCGTTGTAAGCGTCTGGCAGCGACACCTAGAGACTCTTCTATAAAACCGCTACTCTATAACGTATTGAGTTAGTATTACGATTTTTCTTCTCCTATTGTCCGGGCGCTTTTCTCAATCACTCCTCCGTTACTTCACCGGCATCCTCGAATCGGCTCCCGAGCCATTACCGAATAATAAAGATCATTGCTTGGACACAGCCTCGTACCAGAACATTGACTGACAATGAAATCTACCAGACCTCGTTATCATCTCGTCGCGATACCGCGTTATTATATATATATATATATATATATATATATATATATATGTATATATATCGCCTTACTAACCGCATCTTGGCTCTCCACTCGGTATTTACATTTACAAAATCGTATCTCATCCTTATGAAATCCTCTCGGAAATAAAATACTTGAAGCAATCATCTCATTTTTATTTTTGAAGTAACGATTCGCCATAAAATATTTCGAAACTCGGCGGGATCTCTGATGACGCGAGAGCAGTCGATGGATGTGGTGAAAAGGAGTTGTAGGAGGTAACGGAGAAGGAGGAGGACGAGGAGGAGGAAACGTAACGATAATACAGTTGCACGACGTTAATAACGCTAACTAACTATAATAATACTTTATAGAGGAGCAGTTGTATACATTTATAGAAATAATAACAAGAATGTTATCTCCATGTATCCTTGTAAATATCGTTTAATTAGTGTTCGATGTTTCATGTGCGGGTCTCTCAGAAAAACTAATTCGTTTCCTATTTGTCATATCTCTTCATCCTTGCCACTTATTTAAATGGATATTTGTGTATTATAGTGTAATTAAACTCGCTGTCCGCTACGTTGAGGATAATAAATTATTAATGAATATAGTCTGTAAGAATTGAAACCGAGGCTGCTTGGATCGGCTCGTTTTGTAAATAGATTGTAAATACAAGTACGAAGTAGTACAGATCTTTGAATGTTCAAGTGCTCGAAGACAAATTTTTTCCTTTTCCCATCTAGACAAATTAAATTAGAAGAATTAAACCTGTGTATTATATGTTGAATGAAATAAAGGCATAATAAAAATAACGTATATAAGTTATACACGACGTAACGTGGGCACTGCAATATACATACCCGATTTTCATGTTCATTAGGGAGCTTTATCATTTTCTAAGATATGTACATTTTAGTAGGATCGCCGCATATCAATCCAATACGCGCGCCTAAAGATATTTGCCGAAATAAGTAGATTGTGTATAGTGATCCTAAATAAATAGGAGCATTATATTATAAATAATGTGTTTCTTTGAATCTCCATATATGTACAAGCATTCCCTCTCTTCTATCCCCGACCTTCATTAAATTCACTTTATTTTTAAATAAGAAAAATAATTAAAATGTTATTACTATTATTGCTGAATCCCGTTATTTACGATACATTGTGTGGGCGCGTTAAATTCGCTTTAATTTAATAAAGACTGCGAGTGTTTGTAACGCGCCGATTGTATGGGGTAAACTTAAAAGAAATTTGAACAATTTAAGCATACGGCATAAAAATCTTCACTTCAATGCATAAGAACAATGCTTTTTATATAAAATTTTATATGGTATTTAGAGTTTGGACGGTGCTTTTTTTCAATGGTTTCGAAAACTAAAAAAGATACTTCTCCCAAGCTCGTAAATGCTTCCAAGCTAAATTGTATCCATTACACACACGTCTTATAGTTTTTTATACGATCGAGGCGGACTGAAGCTCAATTAGAAGAATTCCGAGAATAAAGGGATAAATGAAGCCGAGGAGGCCGTGCTCTGAGTGGCTGGTCATTGGGGTTACAGATACCAGAGAGTCCAGGAAAGTTTGGAAAAGCCGAGGACATTGAGGTGCTGGTACTGGTGCTGCTGCTGCTGCTGGTGCTGGTGCTGGTGGTGTTGGGGAGGGGGGGGGAGTGTCGTAGGAGGTTCCCGAGCGAGGATCGTCCCGAGACTCTCGTTTCTGAGCTCCTTCGAGTTGGAAGAAGCCCTGCGCGCTCTGCCGATGTCTGCGGTCGCGCGCTCGTTGACAAAGAGCCCGACGATGTATAAGAGAGGGAGGCCATCGCGGTTCTAGGCCACGGGGACGATGAAAGCCGCGGGACGAAAAGAAATTATTCGCCGAAAATAAGGCTAACCCTTCCGAGAAGCTTTTTGTAATCGGCCGGGCTGCTTTGCTCGATCTTATAATTTATTAAGTTGCGGCTATTAAGTCGTCCTCGCTGACGAACTCGCTCGTGCCGGAGCCGGCTGCTGGCCTACATTGACAACGGTACCGCTCCTTTTCAACAAATCATAAACCTCGTAAGCCAAGAGCGGCCATCGACGCCCGGCCCTTTCTTTCCCTTTCTTTAATAGCCCCCGAGTATTACAATTGCTTTTTCATTTTTATCCCGCAAGCCCCGCTTACGCTCACTTTCCTCCCAAAAACGCTTTCCACGCCCCACGAAGCTTTTCCCTCCTCCTCCTCCTCCTCCTCCTCCTCCACCTCCTCCTATCACTCCCTCCCTCCCTCCTTCTACTTATTATTTATTTGTTTATTTCATTCTTTCCGAGCCGAAATAAAAAAAGTACGTTATGAAAGTATGTTCGAAACGGTGCCGAAGCAATAAAGTAACTTGGACGAGATGTCACGTGTCCCCGGATCGGACAAGAATTTCGGTAGCCGGGGACGGTAAGCAATAACGGTGATCAATAACAATTATTATTATCCGATCGTTATTATTATTCGGAATTAGCTTCGCGGTGGCGGTGGCGGAGGGGCGGGGAAGAGAAGAGAGAGAAGGAGGAGAGAATTTTCCGAGCCTCGGCTCCTTTTTGATTCCTGCGAATTTACGTTCCGCATGAGCGGTTCTCGATCCTTGATCAATGCCAGAGCTCTTAGCCGCTATGATTATGGTATGGGATACGGTATGGGAAGAGCGGTAGCGAAGGCCGGTCTGTAATACAGTGCCGCGGGCACATTCAAATACTTAAATAATACTTGATGGCGACGATGAGCGTGTCCGTAAGGACTCTGTACATCCAATGATTCAAATTGGCCTCTCGTCTTGTCGAACGAAATCGTTATTTTGTCTTCATTCCGCGCTAATCGGTCTTCTATAAATTAGCTAATTGCGAAACTTCAATGCCAGTATAGACAACGGGAGCAGCTCCACCAGCAGTGCAGCCAACGTCTACGACCAATGACCCGTACTCGTCTTCGCGGATGAACCCGCATAATAATATTTACAATTACATCCAAGCCTTTACTGAATCGTTCCTTTAAATAATTCTCGAAAGTCAGCCTCGGACTCCGACTCCAATAATTCCCCGTGTACTTTTTATTTCTATCGAATTTCCATTGCAAACAGACTACGCGATACCGTAAAAACTGTATTCAAATGAACTTTGGCATTTGACGTCTTCAAGGCTTCCACTTACTCCACGATAATTGAACAATTGCTTTATGAAATTCCGAGATTACCCGCAGATATATTTTTTTTCCTGAACTTCTTTTACTCAATTACTTTTGCTGCATAATACTTCTCCATAGTACAGAGAGCTGAGCTGATTATCCGTAATTATTTACTCGTAATTATTTACCTATTCGAATATTATTAACATTATAAAATTACATCCTCTTTCAACAATTATTATTACTATTTTTCGTTTATTTATTTTGCGCATCGATAAAACATTGTAAGCTCCGATTATCCAGTCCACCATTCATTCAATGTACCTCTATAAATATGTTAAATCTAGCCATGGATATTCAATACTCGTCGATTGTCACAATCCGTGTCCGTGGCTTCTATTAATGTTAAATCAAAATGAAAAATGCTGTTTGATCCCGTTGTAAAATTACGATTCGAAACTCCTCTCAATACTCACACGCGTTATCGAAATTGAAAAATACTTATATCCTTATGAAATATATATATTTCTTCTCAGATTCATCAAAGAGGTTGCCATACTTTTTTAGACAAGAAGTCATTACTCACTATCTTGTGTCATTGATTCATGCTCTATGCGTGTGCGTCAAGTGCTTTTATTGAAAATTAAAAAATGAAGACATTAAAATTTCTGTAGGCAAGAGAGGGAGGGAGGGGTGCCTTTGGGGAGAAAGGTTAATTGATAGAAGATCGGACAAAGAAAGCCATCGAGCATTGTGCGTCGAACGTATCGATGTAGAGGACAACTCGGGCGCTCCCGGGAAATCGGAAAAGACCGTTCCAAAGAAAAACCACCTTCTGGAACCGCTGTTTTTTTTTTTTTTTTTTTTTTTTACCACCGAGAGAGTCAGAGAAAGAGAGAGAGAGAGAGAGAGAGAGAGAGAGAGCATGAGGGGTGAGGGAACGACGTCTGTCACGGTGACGATATGGCATTGACACGCCCCCTCCCGTAATTTGAACTTATTTGCTCGTTAAGGCGCGAATATCTTTTCTCGCTATTCGCTGGCCGGCAAATAGCTGCGGTAGCGTCGGCTTCGGCGGCATCAGCAGCCGCACGAAAAGCCGCGCGAGATCTGTAATTTTGATATGAATTGCACGCGAGCAAACGTGTTTCATCGACAATTAGACGAGGATCGGGCCTCCCTACCCGCCCCCCTCCATGCTGCCCTCGCCACATCGCCGATCCTTTCTTAATAAGCCGCTTCGATGCCGCGAGCGCCGTTCTTCCCTTCGATCCCCCGCCTTTACGCGCCTTTTTTCCTGTTCTTAACCGAACCCGTACCAAGATAAAGAGAGATAAAGAGAGATAAATAGATAGATAGATAGATAGAGAGAGAAAGAGAGAGAGAGAGAGAGAGAGTGAGAGATGACCCATGTCTTTCTATTTAGACTAATTGGACGCTCTGGCATCATTTTCAACCGACTGGATAAACTTTTTATGCCCACTTTCACGGCATTTTCAATCTTTCAATTAACAAATACTAAATTTCAAAACAATAACTCTGTCAGTCTTAGCTTTATTTGAGCAACTCTAACCAGTAGCATTTCACGACTATACTACACATTCCGTTCTTTAAACCTACATTAAATATTTACTCAAAATACACAAAATTACTATCTTACACATTTTTTTTCTCTTCAAACTATCACTATGTATCACCATTAAGTTTAATGTTTTGGGTTTTCGGATTTCTACGAAATTCGAAATAAATCTCTCATATTCAATAAATTATATTTATATATATAAAAGTATAAAAGATTTTCAAAATTTGATTAAAATTTTATCGCGGCTTATTGTACGGCGGACGAACGAATCTTTTCATCTACACTTATTTTAATCAATGATATTCCACATACAAGCATATTTCATACATTTTTTGCGTTCTCTTATAACTAGAATTATTAACTATACTTATTTTATTCATTTATCTCGTACATAAACTATAAAAAATTTTATAATTAATAAACATATTTTTTCGAAAATAACAAAAAACTAGATTTATTTATTTTTATAAAAAATTACTCCATTAGATATTGAAAATATTATTCAAAATATCAATATATGTATTAACGCGAAAGTTTATAGACGATATGAAATATGATATAAAATATAAAAATAAATTAAAGTAAATTTTCCCTTACTATTGATCGAATCCTTTCAATTATACGAGTTTTATTTTAATATTATCGTATTGTATATTTTTTTCATTAAATTATTATTATTCATCAAAATTTGTATCATTAACAACAAGAAATTGGGAAAAATTAATATTTTCAATATACGCGATATCATTTTAATTTTGCTTTTGATTTAAGTAAATTTATTCAAATAAATAAAGTTATGGATTCTATTTTCAATTGAAATTACTAAATGGATTGTTAAATATATTAAAACTCTTATATATTATCGTATATAACTTAAACTATTGTCATTATAAAGCGCTCATAAAAAATATAATTAATTATAATAATATTATTGAGGTGCCTTAAATAATATTTATGAGATATTTTAATGTATTATATATCAAATTACATTAAAAAAAAAACTAATTAGATAATAATAATATAATAATTATGATTTCATAATGTAGGATAAATATTTTGTAAATTTTTTATACTATCAGGTCAAGCAACTTTTTTTAGTAAAGTTAAACCAAAAAAAAGTATAGTAAAATAAATTAAGAATATTGCCTACAAACTGCCTTTTTTCAATTCTTAAGCTAATAATAAAAATAAATAATAATAATAATTAAAATTATACAATTTAATATTATTTAAAAAATGTTCTGATTAATACAAAATGGGAATGTGAACAATCTATTTATAAGATTGAAAACACTTATATTTAAATAATTTGTTTAAATGCGGTTTCGGCATGAATCAGAAACACTAAGAAGCACAAAAGATGAACTCATATTTAATACTTAGGGATGAAATATAATGTACATGAAGATATAGTATGTATATACATATACATATACATATATATATACATATATATATATATATTATTCTATTAATATGTTACCTGTAAATTATTATACCTATTGTGCTTATTTTAGAATTCTTAATATTAACGTTAATTTATGACAAAAGATCATTCGATGTCAAAGCATACCATTTATTATATTGTATATATCGTTTCGAATAAGAAAAATATTGTTACAATATTAAATCAGACGTAAGGATTTCTGTAGTTGTAATCCAAAGATGAGTAGATCGGTGAAAGAATCATTTTTAAGTAGACAGCTCGAGAAAATATTTCTTGGGTCTTGTTATGTTGTTACATATATATACCTTTACGAGTGGATATTAAAGTATATAATTGAAATGTGTTAAACCAGGAGCATGGCTTCCTAATGTATTGATCAAAGTCAGTTGTAAAGAATAACCTGACTTTTCAACATTCCAATAAGGTGAGTATAAATCAATATCTTTATATACTTGATAAAAAATTGTACCACTATCCGATAATACATACATATATATATATATATATATATACTTTTTTTTCTTCAAAAGACAATACAATGACAATCGATAAATTATGATAAATTTTTAAATGAAATATAAATATGGTATACGGTTTTGAAAATTTTTTTTTAAAATCGTAAAATTACACTCAAATTATTTGTCCTTAACAGTTTTTTTTTTAAATACATTATAATGTAAACTTTTAATGATGATATTTTTACTGTTTTTAGTAAACACTTTAATTTCTGCTTCATGCTCGTGGGTTCAATGGTATCATTTTAAAACTTATTTCATTTTATTTCAATTTACTTTATCATTTTTTAAGGAATATGTTTTGTGCACGTGTATATATTGTTGTCATGTCTGTCAATTATAAAAATATAGGAAACCTTTTTTATGTATTATTGCTCTTTAAAAAACGTATGAATGCACGTAAACATACTAGCGCGTAAACACAATAAATAAGACTCAGGAATGTTGCAAAGGTTAATTAATATACATATACATGTACTGCTTATTTAAAATAAAAGGAAGCTGTGATGGCGTACTTGGATTTGATATATATTTTAAGAACGTTATTGTCGGTAGTAACGATTATGTGACAATTTATGTAAAATATAGTTTAGCCGAAATAACGTTTCTATCGGTACGAATCGTATGAGGGCAGGATCGCAGCAGGACACGGATACGAATACGTTAAATGTATGTGTGATAAGAGCGGCTTGGTTAAGGTAAAAACTGCACAGCTGACACGTGGTGCAATTGATTTTTCGATCACTACGTAGAGGTGGACAAAACAACAAAAAAAAAAAAAAAAAAACAAAAAAAAAATGTCCGAAACAAAATGAGGTGGAGGTTACGTCCCCAGGCAGTAGAGAAAAGCCTGCAGTGTAAGGCGTTTCCGGGAGAAAAAAGGTGGTGGACGGTCGAGAGGTGAGACGCAGAGTTGGTAGCTCGTAAGGGAGGCGAATAGACCTGGTGGTGCTGTAATACGATCCCTTTCATCGGGCGGCTCATTAATGACGCTCGTCGGGAAGTTCAGAATCAAGGCATTGGGAATCCTCGAAATTTTCGAGGCGTTCAGACGCGTGCGGCCTAAGGTCGTTGCGCATACTGATCGATCCTCTGGATACGGGGAGGGGAAGGGGAGAGAGGGTTGTGTATGACGTTACGTGCACCCCGAGAGGAACCCGGATAGGTAATGGCTATTGGAGAGAGTCGAGCGAGGCGCGAAGAACGATAAAGAACATGTGGTGCGACGTGGCAGCGATGTCGGCGCGGAACGAGTTCGAGTGGTGGGGTGGCCGTAGGGAGGGGGGGTGGAGCGACGAGGGGGTAGGGGCGTGAGAGGGGATGAGTGTCGGCGTCGGCGACTGCCAAGCGAGTGTCGAGCGGCGAGGTGAGCGGAGAGCGAGGTGAGCGGAGAGCGAGGTGAGCGGCGAGGGAGGGAGGTGCGGCGCGGTCCCTTGATTACAGAGCTCGAGATCCCTTTACACTCTCGCTCTCACCTCGGCCAAGTCTCTGAAGCCGTGCCGCCGATTCCTCGAGTACAATCCGATAGTTGGGGTATATAATGTGCCGTTCTTCTGAGATGTCATAAGGCGTCATCTGGGCTCGTGCTTCTCTCGCGCTTTCCTTCGATTTCTAGCCTCGGAGAGGTTATTGGAATGATAGCAACGCCGTTCGCGGCCCGAACCGCTTAATCTTCGCTGACGGTGGCTCCCTCTGAAATACCGGGTCAGGAAACACTGGCCCGGACGAAGCGGTACCCACTGATAGCGTGTGTGTCGGCTCCGGGCAGATTAGAGGCCTCACGATAATTAAGTAACCTTTCGAAAATACGCCCTAGCTCCGGAGTCGGGGTCTCAGCTGGTGCTGCCGGTACCGCTCCCGCTCCCGCACCCGTTCCCGCACCCTGCTCAGCGCTTCCATTCACGACCTGTCGAAATGAGCTCTCGCGGTTGGGGTTCGTTGCTCGGCCCCTCCGAATTCCAGATTTATGGATTAGCCGTCGCAGCAGTGGAATTAAATAACGCCCGGACCCGCTCAATCTTCAAGATCCGCGTACACTTGGACTCGATAAATCAGAGTATCGTCCATCAGGTAGAGAGCGTGAGTCGAATATGTACGGAACTCGACGTTATTAAAAGAATGCGTCGATGATCGGCAAGGGCTAAGGGTTGAGGGGCGCTCCTGCTCACGTAATACTTGCATTCCCTCCTCCCCCTCCGCCCCTTTCTCCTTCCGTCCACTCGCTCATCCATCCATCCACCCCACCTACAAATCAAATGAGAGAGAGAGAGAGAGAGAGAGAGAGAGAGAGAGAGACTGCGGTCGGATGGTCGCACCTCGAGGATTCCTCGGGTACCAAGAAAAGGATCCCGAACACTCATTGCACGGTGGTCGGCGTTATTAGTGAGCAAGTAATCGTAGAAGGTGTGATTCTGACGCGTCCAGGGTCGAGCTGAGTCGCGTTGCTGCCGCTTCTGCTGGCTGCAATACTGGTAGAAATGCGGCGGTCGGGGGAGGAGAGCAGCAGCAAAGAGAAAAGAGACGGCCACTTCGGTGTGCGAAGCTACGGGGCGGAAAGAAGGGCGAGGAGATGGGAGATGGGAGGGGGAGCTATTGGCGTTGCAAAAGAGACTGCGAGGAGAGGAAGAGTGAGGAATGGAAGAAAAAGGGCCAAGGCGAAAGGGGTGGGAGAAGATGAAAGGAGCCGACGAGCCACGGGGTGGTCTCTCTTCTCTCTCTCTCTCTCTCTCTCTCTCTCTCTCTCTCTCTGCTCCTGCTCTCCTTCGTCTTCCTCCACTTCTTCATCTACCTTTTCGTCCTCATCCTCCTCCTTTACCACCATCGCCAACGTCTCCTTGCTCCTCGTTTCTTATTCCTCTTCTTCTCCTCCTCCTCCTCCTCCTCCCTCCTCCTTCTCCTCCTCCTCCTCCTCTTCTCCTCCTCCTCCATTCTCCTCCTCCTCCATTCTTCTCCTCCTTCTCCTCCTCCTTATCCTTCTCCTCCTTCTCCTTCACCTCCATGGCTTTCTTTTCTCTCGCTTATGCGCATTCGCCTCTTGCTCTAGCGAGCAACGACCAAGTCACTCACACCTGTATTATTCAAATCTCTTGGCTTGTCTTTCTTGCACCGTGAGTGTCACTTTGCCTCGAGACAACTCGACAACTGTATTCGATAGCATTGAGAGAACGCGCCGGTTTTTCCTTCCCTTATCCTTGCGGAGCTCGGCCCCACCCACCGACCCCAATAACCCTTTTATTGTTAGACTCGGGACAATGTCGCGGTCCAAGATCGTCCGTTGTCCTCCTCCAACATCATAACACTCGACCTATCTATCCTTCGCTGCCCGAGCCAAGAATTTTTATTACTAATTCGATTGAGCTTAATAGCTTCATTAGATGGATTTCTTAGCATCTTTTGACACAAGGCCTCGAGCCGAGCCGCATGCATCGACACGACATTACCCCCAACCACCCCCCCTCCCCCAATCTCGTCCGAATAACTATAAAATGAAAACAATAAAAAAAAAAGAAGGAAGAAATTGCTTGTTCGTCTCTCCTTAAACACGTGAAATCGGCTATTTAATATTATTCTAAAACCCGTAATTTTCCTCCTTTGCCTCACGCCTGGGCCATTAGTAAAACATTAATATCCAGAGCCTCGAGATTAAAGAGCTGTTTATATTCAGCGAAACACGCGCTCTCGTCAATTTATAATTGATTATTTATCAAACCGCTTAACAGGCTTATCAAACTACGAGCGAGCCATCTCCCTCTACCCCCTCCCCCTCCCTCCCCACTGCACCCTCTTAAAACACCGTGCGGTTCGATACATTATTAAACCCTATGCGCGCGAGTCCTTGCAGTGTCTTACGGTACAACAAGACTCTCGTGATAAAAATTCATTTAATCGGTACACAATCGGGTTAGGGCGGAAGTGGGGGAGGGGGGCTGGTGGGAAGGGGTTTGAGAAAAGATAGCTATAGGTAACTATATTGGACTATTTGGTACGTCAAGAGTCGTTACCCCTGCGATCCATTTCCCTCAAGAATGAAAAGATTATAGTAATTGATTCGCCAGCGATTTAAGATTGAGTACTCGAAGAGACGGATTAATTGGTGCCGAAGAGCCGGAAACGAAGGAAATTCATGAGTTGGAGCCTCGCCTCGGAACCTTTAACCCCAAAAATTTTTACTATCAATTGCTCACCTTATTAAAACGTTCGATCTAATAGCTAGATAAAAGCTTAATACAACAACGTAAGCACTTACTTACAGTACCAAAATTATCCATATTTTACTTAATTATACTTACTTATCGCTACCAATAATTAATAGAATATTATTAACGTACACAATATAAATTATATTTGTACCTTTTGTATTTTATTGAATCCAAAAAAATAATGGATATTAATATTATTATTAATATTATTATTATTATTGTTGTTGTTGTTGTTGTTGTTGTTGTTGTTGTTGTTATTATTTGAACCGCAGGAGCCGCGTTAACATAACATCTTCGTTATCATCGTCAACGTCAACGTCGTTATGATACGGAAAAGGTCATTGAAATGTCAATGCAAATATTGTCGCTAGCGATCGCCAATAAAAGTGTAGCAGACGTAACGTTAGATTTATCATTAGGAATTAGAAATTATGTCATGGTCTGATCAAAAGTTATTTTTAGATATTCTCACATGTACAGCCGAAAACTACTTAACCAATATATTTTGAACCCTAAATATTAAAAAAGTAAGCATTTACGATTAACTTTTGTAAGAGAAATATATTTATTTATTATGCTACGTTGAATTTGTTATAAAAGAGCTTAAGAATATTAAAAAGGCATTGGATGGCCAATATTATTAAGGCTTACTTTCTCTTACTTTAATAGTTTCTAGTTTAGCTTCAGTCAAAATGCCGAAACTAATCATTATGGTCAAATTAATTTGTAACACTGCTTCACGATATGGACTGTATATTTCTATATTTTCATTTTAAACTACCACCTCCTTTCACAAAGTTTATATATGCACATTGTAGGTATTCACGCACACGCAGCCTCGTATTTATAAATACGCACAGATGCGTGTGAGGCGGGCGCGCGTATGCGCCTCGTGTACTTATATATATATATATATATATATATATATATACGACAGAATTATACTTTATTACACTTTAATTTATTATTTGTTAATCTATGATTAACTGTCAGATAAAAATTAAATTTATCCATAGCGGCAGAGCTTTTAAAAAAACATAAATTATTTTTATGCTTTTTAGTAGGCTTTAAAAGTATTTGATGTATACTATCAACTCATTTGAATTATTTCTCACTGAAAAGTAATTTTGGAAGTTTAAAATTTTTTTATGAATAGAGAACCTATCGGACATAAAATCATAGTCAATTTTAAAAGTGCGAATAAAAAATAAATTAATTTCCTTTAGCGGAGAACCATTGTCATAAAACATCAAATGACTCTAAATACTCTTTAGGTTGGAAAAAAATTATTTAAATATTATTAATTGTTCGAATGATTAAACATTTCGTTTAATGCATATTAGCATAACATTTTCGCTTACTAAGCCATACAATGTTTTTGTAAATTTATAGTTTCATTACTTTATAGCGTGTTGCTTATTGAATATGTAATCTTATATTGATATATGTATATGTGTATCTGTATATGTACAGGATTCAAAATAATAGTTAACATGATGTCAATGAACTTGAAAAGTATGAACCTGGAGTCATTCTACTACACAAATCAAATTAGAATTATCGTTCTTTTATCTGTTGCTACTGTAGTTATAGATCCAATTTACTTCGAATCACTTTATTAAAACTGTCTTGAATATCATTATCTTTATCTCTAATGAGTCCAAGTATAACTTAATTACGTACAATAAAAATATAAAGTCTTTAGTAGCTGAAGTAATAGACATTTTAACATAAATTTTCTAGAATTTTGAAAAGTTTTACGATTATTAATTATCAATTGTATTATTTCATTTTATATTGCAATTGAATACATGAATAAAATATATATATATATATATATATATATATATATATATATATACGTATACCTATATAAATATATAAATACGTACATATTGAGGGAATTATGCATTCAATTGAATGTGTGTTTACAATTTAACAATTTACTATTTGTTTTAATAAATTATTTAAATTGTTCTATTTTACTTTTTATTGAATTTAAAAATAAACTTTAGAAATGTAATGTTCTAAAGATTAATTTTATTATAATAAAATGAATCTAACAAAGTGATAATATTAAATGATCGATTTGATGGAGAAATGAATGATTTGAAACTGGCAAATTATATTTTGTTATTACTAAATTTGAAAATTCTTTTACTATATAAAAAATAGCGAGAAAAAAAATTATTTTAATATAGAAAATCCATGAAATACTCGTAAAATCTATTTATGAGATAAAAAAATCTGTGAAGTCGGCAGTAAAAACATTTTAGACACCATTTACTCGAATTTTAT